>OX596214.1:3595962-3634996 GCA_951394215.1 Glyphodes perspectalis | reverse complement strand
ATGAAGCCTGCAAATTCAAACAACTTTGGATTTGTAACTATGATCCAAAAATTGTCTGGTTCCCCTATCTTAGTGTTACGAAGGTCAGATCGGCAGTCGCTTTAATTTAATTAACAGACTCGTTAAATCCTGGATCATGGTCTAAGCGGACCTCGCCTAAGCACAGGACATAACGCTAGGAAAATGATAATCTATTTTTGATAGTTAGATATCGTGTTCAATAAGGCATAACCACGTACAAAATACCAGTAATGAACGAGATCATCCGCTCAGGTACGTGGGCCTCGCTGGCGGCACGGCGGCCACCAGCGGCGTCGTGGTGGGCGCGGAGCTGCCGGCGCAGGTAGGTCTGCCGCGCAACGACGGCACGCACCGCGGCCGCCGCTACTTCCTCGCGCCGCCGCACCACACGGCGCTCTTCGTGCCCTTCAGCAAGGTCGTCATGGCCTGGGCCAACTGAGCCGGTCGACCGCACCCGGCGAATATTTTAGGCCTTTAACAACTCGCTTGTCGTGGCCTGGGTTAACACGGCTACCTGGACTGAAGCCCCACAAGTTTTGGCCTGTGACCATAGATTTAGGATGTACAAGATACACAATGACGGCTCGGAGACATGACCAAAATAAATTTAAACATGTGTTGGTTGACGTCTATGTGTGGGTTAAAAATAGTGTTGTCAAAGACGCACTTTTACATTATCGACTAATTCAGTTGTATACCTACTAATAGTATAGGTATTTAAAACATTTTTTTATACTTTTGATTAATTATTTATGGCATTGATGAAATCAGCAGTTGTTTATATTAGGTAAATCGGAATTAGTCGGTACGAAATCGCATTCTAAGCAGTTCTATAAACAATGAGATGGTAAAATGTATTCCTCGAATATTCAGCGTGTAAAAAATAAATAAAATAGAAATATGTTCTATGATTTATATCTATAAGACAAAAAGACATGACTTTTGATTTGACTGATGAAATGAAATTAAACAAATAATATATTAGCAACTTTTAATTTGGTGACATTTAGTTATTTAAATATAATATGTAGTGCAACAAATTTTTTGCTGCCGTCATTTGCCGTCAAAATGTTTGCTACAGATAGTGGAGTTCTTACTGGGAGTCCAATCTGGTCTGTCTATAGTCCGCATCCACTTTTTACACAATGCTGGGTTGCTTGGAAACCTAGAAAAATTATCAGTTACTTAACTAACAAATTTACGGAGATAATGAGTTCCCAATGTGAATATAATTATATTTCAACATAACTTGGCTAAATAACTTTGTATTCATGTCATGATGTCGCTAAAAGACGATTAAGTTTTTATCGATACTCGTGACGTCACCGCTTTGTCAAGCACTAGCGTAACCAAACTATTTACAATTTTACACAATATTTTCCCCAATTCTGATTATAATCACGATGTATACTTAGAAACATTAATTATAATCAATATACTATTGTAAACATATTTTTCTAAACTGATTACTAGCAACAATTTGACAAAATATGGTTTGAAAAAATCTAATGATAAAATCGTATTTACCTGTTAAAAGTGTATTTATTCGGATTATTCCGTCGTGTAACCTCACAATCACGTACAGGACAAGTCACCTCAATTGCACATTTAATATTCTCGATTATAATCCAAGGTTTAATACATAAATGCACAAATTTCACTGCGACGTAGAATAGACCGGGACGCTATGGCCTCTTACTCGCAAAAACATTGACATATAGGTACTTCATTCGCTGTCTCTTTTTCTCTCGGGCGGTTTGTATTTCAGCAGGATTTCTCGCTCCCACGCTTTATGTATCTTTTGCGTAGTCAAAAAATTCTAAATCTATGCCTGTGACATGACTCGCTAGCTTCACCTGTGACGGTACGACTTGACGCCTTCGAGGAGCTCCGCTAGCTTGACTTCAGACGATGAGTTGATTTGCTTGTCTAACCTGAGACTGTGAGTCTGTTGGAAGTTTGCACCTTAAACTGTGAGTTGGTTTTCAGTTCGTACCTGAAACTGGGGAGTTGGTTAACTTTCACCTGCTACTGGGAGTAAGATCGCAGTTTTTACGCAAAACTGTGAGTCGGTTTGCAATATTTATCTGCAACTGTGAGTCGGTGTGAGGTTTACACATGTAAATATAATCGTTTTCCCCTGAGCGTGTAAGTTGGATCGATTAATTCACCTGCGACTGGGAGTCGGTTTGCAGTTTTTACCTGGGACTAGGAGAGATATACATTTCCACTTGTAAGTGTAAGACACTGGTTTCACCTGAGACTGTGAGTCGACTTGCTATTATAACTTGAGACTATGAGTCCGTTTCCTATTTAAGCCTCCGACTGTAAGTCAATATGCTACTGTCACTTGGCGTGTTTAAATGGAATTATGTGTCACTTTGTTGATATTTTTGTTCCAAATATATGTCGTCTAAATGTATAAGTATTTGGCCATTACGAATTAAGTGTGTAGTATATCAATGAAATGGTTTGTGTATAGAGAAATACTCAGAACTAAATACTATTGACACGTGTTCTGGTTGAGATATAGCTACATACTTTAACTATTTAAGGTATTTTGACATTTCTTGGAAGAAATTGGAAAGTCGTGGTTAGTAAAAAACTAAGAAGATTTAATCTACGAACTCTCTTAATTTTTAAGACCGTTATATAATTTCTTGCATCGCCTGTTTTTAAGGATCTCGTATGTGGTCGACCTCGTAATCTGTTGGTATGTCAGGTAATTTTGCCAAAGAAAAGTTTATGATGCCAAAGTTATGTTGTTTAAAAGCAGAAATACATGTTAATGAGGTTTTTTGAATTAAAACATCCAAAAGGTGGCGTAACTGTGATTTGCGGTATTGTCATCCTCCTCATTGGTTAGTTGTCAGAACAAACTGACATACGCGTCACATTATAAAGGATGCTGTCAACAAAGAGCCAAGGTGTGACAGTGATAAGACTGCGAGACAAAAACGGCATCTTTAAATGTATTCAGTACCAAAGAATGGCTTTAGTATGATGTTATACTTAAATGAATATATTTGAACGTTTGTAATTTAATTGCCGATGTTTAACGTGTTTCAGTGTTTAAACGTATAGTACAAACTAATACCTTAGTTTGGAAAAAGGAAATAGGTATGTCATAAACTTCTCAATAAAAATATTTTTACGATTCAATATTGTTTGCCATAAACAATGGTTTTATTATAAATAACGACGTTCGTAATTTCTCGGCGTGCATAATTAAAATGCAATGATATAAGTGGAAAATGATTGTTTATGTTTCAATTTCGACAATTAGTACTGTAATCAAAAGTACATTGATGTATTGAATATGAACACATACAAATGTAATTGCTATCTATTTTAAGGCCTACTAAATTGTTATAATAATATTTATTAATATTTATGAAGCATAAATACTGTACTTAAGGAATTGATGGAATGTGCTGAATCTACAGGATGTTGATTTATTATGTAACGCCACAGTATATTAAAGTTAAATATAAAGATCTATGAATATAGAATACGTGAAATTATATTTATGTAACTTTGAAAACAATGAAAATGGTGTAAAACGATTACAAAATACGTCGGACCTAACGCAAGTATGTACTAAGTATCTCATTATAATATGTGTTCACTGTTATATATAAGGCTAGTTATACACTGTCTCTTAATGTGTATGAATCTGAGCCTAAAAGTAGTTTCTCGCATTTCTCTTTCCTTCATATAAATAAATATAAAGGTAATAGGGAAAATAGATTTAAATACTTTGTGTTGGCTGTAGCACTTGGTATATCTATATGAATTCAGTGTTATAAAATATATTCAATGTATTATATATATATTAATGTGTGGATACTGAAAAAAATTGAGACGTTTTGGCGGGCAAACCTAGATTATAGTCATTAGATATTTGGTGTGGAATAGGCTGTTAGCGGCAGACATAATTGTTACTATTTGAGGTGTGAAAAGTCATGTTAATACGTTACTATGAATTATACATTACTGAGTTTGTACAGGGTCATTTGTAAAACATCAACAAACTCGCAGGAGTAGATTTCTGATATTATACAACAACAACGTTTGTTCTACGACTTTTCCTAAATCGACAAAAAAAAGCGGCTTTCCATACTAAATGACCAAACAGCTGATGTAGTTTGTATGTAAAATTCGATTGTTTTGTTCATTTAAGAAAAGTCGTAAAAAAAATGTTGTTTATATTCTCTCTGCCTACCCCGCTAGGGAAGTGGCGTGAAGTTTAGTTAGTTAGTTAGTTTATATTGACAGTTATCTACTCCTGCGAGGTTGTTGTTGTTATACAAATGACCCTGTATAAAAATAATTCTATATTCAGTTCCAACATATTATGTTAAAGTGAAAACATGATGTGTTCCCAGGTTGGGATCTTTTTGATGAATTATAATTAATTTCTCAATTTCTGCTATTTTATATTATCTTCGGAGCTGAATTATTGAATTATATTAGTACTTTTATATGTATGTAAAGTGGTAAACTGCTCATGCTTTTTAAAATTATGGTGCTCTAGTTATTTATCATTTGTGCATTTAATTTTTAGACAAAAATATACTCTCTATATTTATATGTTTAAGTAGTTAATATTTTGTACAAATTTTTTTATTGTTTCGGGCCACTTGTGCTATTACTATATACTTTTTACATTATTATATATATTATACTTAGTATTTCTAGCTTTTACTAGCTATATTATATGTATGAGGCATTTTCAATAAACACAAATGCAAGGATATGCAAGAATATTGTGTTGTATTGTTTCCCAATGAAGTAATGACAGTAAGAAACAAATATTTTTAAGTTATTTGTTTACAAACAATCTATAGACAGCTAGTTCATTATAGTTTTGTTCTCTTTGCGGGTCCGTCTGCATACAGCATATCAATTAATGTATTATATATGAACTTATATGTGTTTAAAGACCCTGTATTACCTGGTTAGTTATCAGTTATATGTGTATCGATGTATAGTGTAATATAACTTAGGAGTCTATCTTCGTTCTCTATTATATCTGCGAGTGTATAAGTTAAAAGGAGTGTACAATAACATACTTTCTCGTGATGCCGTGATGCGAGTCGGGTAATTTAGGAAAACAAAGGTTGGTGAATGGTTTTGAGCTAGGAAGGCATAGATGATATCTACAATAAGATTGTGCGACAGTGTCTTATTAGATTACGAATAGACCAGTCTTGTTAAAGATAAGTAGGAAAGTTAGCTTCAAGTACACATAATTCAAACATCAGATATATCCGTTTTTAAATATGGTTACCAATATTTTAATATGCAGTAACGCCATATAATAATCTTAATATACTTATAATATCACGTATCTATGATAGGAAAAAATATTTTTATCCAACACTTACGAACTCTTATAAAGAATGTGTAAATGAATTATATATTTATATATGTAATCTTAACGTCGCTTATACTATTATACTCTGTAGTTGATCATCATATATAATGAAGTATTAACCGTTTTGGTATCATTATAGCAACAGACCATCATAGAAGAAAAGTTAAATTGTACGTGTACTTGAATATAACTCGGTACGGGCATATCGTTAAAAGAGTACCTACTAACTGACAGCTTTTAGTGAGTATGTTACTATTACAACACGATAATAGGAGAATAGAAATCCCATGTCAGTTTCTGGCTAAAAAACCATATGTTAGATTTGCATGACAACATCCGAACTATTTTCAACGCTATATCTTATCTATAAGGTTCATAATTGTATGTTTGAAATCAGCGACATCAGTGAAATACGACATTTCTAATTCTCCTATTATTAGTTATGTTGTTACAACCAAAGAAGTTTCGTTCTATCTATTGCACAAAGTGATCTCATTTTAGTTTATCGTTCAACATAATATAAGGAATCGCTTCTGTGATTTTAAGCTTTTATTTTTACATCAAGAGTGAGATTTATCAGTATTATATGTTTTGTATCAGAAAAATCATTTATTTTGTACCGTGAAATTATTATTAGTTAATTTCGAACAGTATACCTCTATTTGGCCTAAATACTTTGATAAAGTAATTTTTCGTAAATTAAGACAGGTACCTATGTGTATTTTCAACGTAACAGTTTTGAGATGGGTAACGTTTTTATTAGTAAACATTTTAATACATCACTAAAATAAATGTAGATACTCTACATTTATTGCATTGTGTTCGCTATGTCTACACATTTAAGCTAATTATTGAATTGAGGCAATTATTGAATCTCCCAGGAAAAAAAAGGAAGAGTGTCTGTAGTTCGCAGGCCAGGAAACAACATTAACAATTTTTCAATACATTTTACCCTTTTTGGCAGTCGGTAACATTACGTCAACTTCGAACTGTCTTACTAGTTTTGTCAACAGTTTGCTGCCCTGACTTATACTGAACTAGCTTCTGCCCGCGGTTTTGCTCGCGTGGTACATCGATAAAACATAGCCTTCGGGTGTATAAGTTTCATTAAAATCTATTCAGTAGTTTTTGCGTGAAAGAGTAACAAATATTTTTACATCCTCACAAACTTTCGCGTTTATAATTTTGGGATTATTTTGGCGAAAAGTTTCCGTTATGATCTTTTAGTGTTGCCAGCTATTTCGCTGACATGTGTAGACTAACGAAATATAATAACACCTTACATTAAGATCTATACACATAATCATCTATGGGAAAGACGACAAGATATTTGATAAAGGTTTGTGCTGAGTCAAAGTAATGTAATTTAAGTGCACGTTTGCTGGAAGTATTAATAATGCCTATGTCTTCTTTGTTATAATATAAGTAACTCATCCAGATAATAATATGTTGATTGTATAACTTTTAATTGAATACTTGAAGACATATGTATGCAATAGTAAATTGCAATTTTGATTAAGTATACCTCATTGCTTTCTTAGACAGCTATCCATCAGAAGCCTTGGTCTCTATGAAAAGGTTCGTTCAATTCGAAAATATTAGCATCGTGCACTTTATAACTAGTGTTCATCATAATGTGCCAAAAATTGGCTAATCGTCGTTCAATTCTGTTCAAAATATACTTAAGGGTGTAAATGTTTCTCTTGTTATCAAAGGAAGTACCGGTTCACTGTAAAAAGTCTCTTTGTAAAGGAATATAAACGTGCTTGGGATATGGTAAAGAAAACTTTCAAATCTTGACTTCTACTTAAATGGTCTTGTACCTACATCTTTCTGCATGTAACTGTAGGTGTACATGTGTGTGGAGAAGTTGGTATGGTGTATAGGTGACATAATTATATGTATAGTCTCGTAGAATCAAAACGATAGTACCTACTTACTCTTCTATCTAAAAAAGCAACTCACTTTGGTAGGTAAGAATGAATAGAGATAACTGTTTGATTATATTAGTACTTTCAACTCTTTGACTACTAATAACGATGATAGAAAACTGAGGTCGGATATTTTCTTAAGCTTAAAAGTGACGGAGCGTGTATTTGAGGAACTACTGATGACCCAGGTCTGTTGATTTTTTAGATAGTCTATATCTATTCTGTAACTCTGTGCTGTTAACGAGAACAAAAGAAATCTATTTTAAATATCATTGTATGAGATTATATGTTAAATGTATTAAATAAAGCCACAAAAATATATTTCAAAGTGTTTTATTTAACTTTTCTTCGTTTTTGAAGAATTTAAACGCAATACAATAGAAAAAAGATTTAACAATAACAAATAATTATAATAACAATAAAATTGTGATTTCCCTCTGAGTATTCTCAAAGAAGTCTATAAATTGTTCAAAGCGCACCAAGTAGTTTTAGAAAAATACATAAATGTTAGATGCCTTACACGTTAAAACAATAGTAAATTACATATTTGTTGTTTATTTCTCTTGATAAAATTACCAAGAACACAATATCCATTAAATCGGTTCAAGGCAGCGTAATCTAATGAACCAGTGGTACAAAACAAAATAATTAACTACCGATTCATAATTCAATTTGTTCCTCACCATTATTTTAACAAGTTTAACATATTAAATATATTAAAGATAAAGTATAAGTGAAGAGATAGAAAGAAATGTAAGGAATTAAAAGCAGAATAAGCAAGAGTTGGCAGTGCATAAGAAAGATGAAGAACAGACAAGATAGAAGCAGATAGAAGTGTAGCAGAGAAGCTTGAAGAAATATGAAATAAAACAGAAGAAAAGTGAAATAAATTAGCATGTGTTTCGTTTATTTTGAGAAGAAGAAATAATGAAGAGAAAATAGATAATAGACTTAGAAAGTGAGTGGAGTAATAATGAACCTTGTCTCTTCATCAGCCTAAAAAATTTAATTCCATGTAATTATTATACTTACACAAATAATCAAGTGCTCAAATATGTTTATAATAGGCCATGGTTTATATCGGCTCACAGACTGGTTGTATAAAAGATTTAATACAACTTTGTTTATCATGAAAATAAATATGCAATAGAAGAAGCTAGATATAGTCTTGAAGTTGACAATATGAAAAATAATATATGATAAAGCAAAGAGAAAAGTGAGTAAAGGCTATAGTGAAAATAAGAATAAAATATAGCGTGATAGGTGAACATAAGTAAAAATTAAGCATGCAAACATAAAGAGTAAAGGTAATGGTAGAGATTATAAGGTAGTAGTAGAAAATATAAGATTGTATGAAAGAAAAGAAGAAAGAGATAAAATAAAATAGTACAGTTGGATAATAAAGTGTCGGTTAAGATAAAGTAACAAGGAAATTAGGACGAGAAACAGTTCAATAAAGAAAAGTGAAGATATGTGGAAGATATAAGAAGCGTGAAGTATTCAAGTGAATATGAAATGAGAAGTAGAGAGAAAACATAGCGCGAAGTTTGTATAGGATAAGAATGAATCGACAGTAAAGGTTTGAATGTGATGGAGACTTAAGATAAAAGCGTGAAAGTGATATTCATAAGAGTAGAAAAATTAAGAAGATATAGGTGAGCAAAGTTTATATAAGTAAGTAAAGAATGTAAGTAAAGTAAAAGATGAAGTTGAAAATTTTTTCGTGAAGAAATATTACTAAGAACTAAATACAAATGCAGTAAAGATTCGAATAGTTTTAAAATGAATGAAAAGAGATGCAATAGTGAAGTTTTAATGTAAATAACTGATGTCGTGTTTCTTCATAGCGCACTAGGAAAATGAGAGAATGCGAAATTTGTAAGCAAGAAAGTAAACTGAAGAAAGTAGAAAAAGAAATAAAATGGTTTTTCTTAAGGAAATATATAAGTTAGAGTAAGATTTTTTAATAGGTTTGAATAGTTCAGACATGTATGAAAATGAGAGGAAATTAAGATATGCAACCAAGGTTAAAATAGTAAAAACGAAAAACAAGACTTACCTATTAGACTAATTAAATTATAATAAAATGCAGGCAGGAAATGACAGAAGAGGATTCATAAAAACAAAACAATAGTAAGATTAAGAAAGAGTAATAAAGGTTAAGAAAATAGGAGACAGGTGAAATATAGTGAAAAACAAGTTGAACAAATACATGTTTTTGTATTTGGAAAATGAGTCAGTGAATTGGGTCACAATGCAAAAGTGGGTGAAGTAAGAAGTTAGAAATAAGGTATTTGAACTTTAGATGTTGTAAATAGTGTATAAAGAAAAAGAAAGAAAAGAAATATAAATAAGAAGTTGATAAGTGAATCAGTTTATATGTGATTAACATTAATATTTTAAAGTATTCAAGTAATAGAAAGTATAAGATAAGAGAGGAAGTAAAGAAACAATGACAATAATGATATTACTATTAGGAGTAAAAAAAAAATTGGCATTAAATATATGATTGATAGATCGTCATGATAGAATATTTAGTACGGTAGGATAATAAAGAGATTTTAGAGAAAAAGACAGGTAATTTTATATAATATAGATATAGATATATAAAAGATAAAAGAGAACTAAAGATATAAGATAGATGATAAAGATATAATAAGAAAAAAAAAGAAACAAGAACAAAGAAATAAAACACACTTACAAAATATAAATAAGTGTAAAGGAATAGTTTGGTCTGTTTATAAATGTCAATTAAAGAGATCAATAAAAAAATACTACAGGTGTAGAAAATAAAGAATTACATGAAATATGGAATATATAAAGATAAATATAGAAGATATTTAATTGTGTTGAAATAAGAAGTAAAGTAAGTGGATAAGAAAACGCGAACTAAGAAATTCGTTTTTGTGATAAGAAGCAAAAACTGAAAAGGTGTAGTTTAAAGCAGGTGGATGAAATAACAAATAAATGAAAATGAACATTGATAAAAAAATTGAAAAAATAATTGAAGATCGTAAATTATAAAAAATATTAAGATAAATAAAATATAATTTCGAAAGGCAGACAGAAATAAGTAAGTATGTGAGTTTGAAGACAATTGTAAGAAACAGTAGAACTAGTAGGTAAACAAAGAGTAGATGAATAGCAAAATATAGAAAGAGGAAGAAAGAAAAAGTATTTAAATAAAAAGTAAAAGTACAATGTAAAGTAAAAGGAAACTTAAAAATAATTAAAGTTGTACAGTAAAGGCAAAATGAAATGAAAATTATAGACTCATGAGGTACGAAATTATTTTTAATGCACAAAAATGAGTGATATAAGTTGTAAAGATAAGTAATAGAAAATAAAGATATTTAAAGAAAGTGTGATCATTAAAATGAAAGAGATTGTTGTATTAAAGATGCAAGAAGATATAGATAAGTATGAGTTATTTCTTTCAAGTGATATAGAAAATAAAGAATAAAAATTCAAATAGTACATTTTATAGGTGAAAATATTTGAAATGAAGACGTAGAAAATAAGAAAAGGAAGATATTTATTTTCTAGTTGAGAAATAAAAAATAAAAAAATTTATATAACGTATACTTATATAAGAAAAAAAGAATGATATGAACATCTAATTAAAAGCATTAGAAATGAATAATGACAGCTATAGTGTTTTTAGGACGTGCTAAGTTTGAGCTAATAAATGTTGTGTTTTATAACTATGCATCCGAGTAGCTGATCTTTATGTGAAAAGCAAAGAAAAAGTGTAAGTAAAGATAGAAAAAAAAATAGTACATTAAGAAAGTTTAAAATATATTAATATAAGAGAAGAAGATAAGTATAGAGATAGATTAAATGAAACGAAGAGTAACAAACAACAACTTATATTTCACTAATCAGTTTTAAATTAGAACTTAGAAGTATTTATAAAAGCATGCAGAGATAATAAGTATCAAGTAAAAATATAGTATGCAGTGAGAAGATTAAAATTATATGAATAAAGCACAGTAAAAGATAGTCATAAGGAAGAAATAGATAAGGAAAAGAAGATTATAGTACAGTTTAAAGAATAGAGGATAGAAGAAAAGCGTAAGCAGTCAGAGTGCAGGAAGCGTAATGAAAAGAAAGGAAAGAAGATAAGAACTATCTTGGTGCGTATCACAGTGTACTTTGTAAAACTTAACGCTAAAGGAACTGTATTTCTAAAGTGCATTTGCGGAATTCACCGTCTAAAACAAATGTGCGGCGATTCTGCGTCAATTCTAAACTAAGTTTGATTGAAAATAATACTGTCTTTGGTAAATATTTAGCATTGGCGTACATAGACGTAATTGATTTATTCTTATTTAATTGCGTAGCATTTCCATAATTACCCATAATAGGTGTATAGGTGTACACCATTAGTCTATTCATCTGTGATACTCAAGGTATCTCATTATAAGTATTGCATACATAAATACATAAAATTGAAGGTTATTTTCTTAATTGTCGCAAAATAAAAATCTTGTCTTTGCATCAGGCTTTCACCAAATCTAAGTTACGCCAATGCTAACTCAAAAATTTATCTCATTAACACTAAGTGCAATTTGGCAAGTGTATGTACGGCGCATTCGCCCTTCTACTTCCTGTAGCCTGAATGGTCCTCATGGTTGTTCACCGGGTAGTCGGCGTACCATCCGAAGGCTCCATTGTCGCCGGTGTGGGCGCCAAAGTCTACGAACTCGCCGAAGTCTGGGGGGCGCTCAGCCAGCTGGGGCACGGTAGCTACCGGAGCCTGTTCTTGGACTTGGACTTGCGGGAGACGGATCAGACGTGCTGGCGCTTCGGGCTCAGGTTGGGCGTTCAGGGCCACTGCTGAAACATAATGAAACGTACTATCAGGAAACGTTCCTGTAAGATGGTACCTATTTTGCTTTGCTCTATACGCCTTATGTCACCAATAAGGCGTATAGAGCAAAGCAAAACAAAGAAGAGTTAAAAAAAACTAGTAGATAACGATCGAAGACCAAAGAATCAGTAGAAGGTTGTGATTGGCCAACTACAATTGTAAAGTATTTAAGTAATGCCCTTTAATTTAGAATTGTTATAATTTTAGTGTCCTCATTAATAATATCACTGACGAAACTCATTAACGCAACAGCGAATTGCTTCAAGTACATTTTCACTTAACCTGAATTGACATAATTGATTCAGCGACACAGAAACAGTTTCTGTGTCAACTGTGATTTGCGTTTGGCTTTTTCGCGTCACCCAATTACCCTTGTAACCTCTTTAATTACCAATTATGATTGCCGTTGAGCAACGATATAGAAGTAAGTAGTGTAAGTACCGATATCGCTCGGTGCAACACTATAGTTGCAACATGCGCATACCAGGCCGTCTGGTGAAATATCCCGACTCATACCTTCGTCGATTTAGCAAACGTAATGGCGCTATCGAGTGCAAACTGTGCTAAATTGGATATTATTGAATGGATCACGAGTTTTAAGCGACAAATCGAAACTTGAATTGAGTCAAGGCTTACATAAGAGTTTTTATTGCGATACAATTTAAATAATAGATTCAATCATTTAATCTATTTTGAAATAAATTTATAGTAAATTGGCAAAATCAAATAGCCTGGCATTTGTTTATTTATTTATTTTATTTATTTATTTATTTTTAATACACCATTTAGTACAGTTTCAATGTAGTCCTGACTCCCAAGATAGTAACAAACCGTGTTTCAGGAGCCAGTGCTTCCCCTTAAAGTTATACAAATAATAGTGTATTATAATAAAGGACTAAATTTAACAAAATATTAATGAAACTTTGTTTTGAACATTTAGTCTAGATTGTTTGAGTACCTACATTTAGTCAGTAATTTTCAAGTCACAATTTCAATGTATTATCTGTTAACGAATAACTGCAAAAAGCAGTAGAGATTGGGACGGTGTAATTTTTAAAGAAAAAATAATGTTGATACCATCATGAGATCTTGGGTAATAATGAGTGGAACAATGGACTTGTTTTTCGATAAAAAGAGAATCGTCGAAATCGGCCAACAAGCACAAATTATTCTGTTACCACAACAATGAATTTGTGCTCATTGATCAACAAACACATACCTAAGTACTTACATTTCCTCTTTTTTTGGAGTCGATTAAAATTATCTAAACGAGCTGTGTAACTTTCAGTCATTGTGCAGTCACAGAAGCGCAACCGCCACGGAGTCACGGGCACCTTGATTAGCTAAATTTCCTTTAGTCAAAGTGCATAGTGTGACGACAACCCCCACTACACCACGAATGACCTAACTTTCCACTCATTTAGAGAAAGGCAAGCTCAAACAGGAACAAAAACATGCATATATTTTACAAACAACTACAAAGGGTCCGTTAATGAATTGACCTATAGAACAATAGACGAAAGTGAACGAGTTATCTCGTAATCGCGGCATACATGGACCGATTAACGAATGTATGAATATAAATCGGGTTTGTCCGGATGCCCGTAGAAAGTCCTTTGTGCCAAGCTTGTGCTCGCCGGAGAAAGCGCTTATCTTGATGGATGGAATTGACATCGCGGATCCATTTCGCTCCGTTTGACATTTACAATATCACGGTTCGGGAGGTCGGATGCGGCTTTCTTGTTTCGCAATTTTCTGCTTTCCTTCATTATCGGAATAAGCGGCGCTTGTTTACCTTTCCATTGTACCTTTTGATGGGTGTTCGTTTAAAGATAACGTTGAGAGTACTTTTTGAGACAACATTTCTAAACAATAACGATTTCAAATATCATATGCATGACATCATTTGAGTCAATTCTTGGTTTATAATCTAGATAAAGATATGTGTAAATCTTATTTTTAACAGCTTTATGAAATAGCTGATTTATTATTATGTTTTTTTGCTAGTTACGATATATGGGATCAGCGGCCCATCCCGGCTTCCCATGGTGAACATATTTTTTATCCCTATTTTTTTATAATAAATATAGCCTGTACCTCTGACTCGGGGATAAATGTAGAAATCCAATGGGGAAATCATTTTGGCATCTGTCCAGTAGTTTTTGCGTTAATTCGATACAAACAAACAAATATTTCTTTATAATATCAGTGTAGAAGTAGTTAACTGTCACTCACGATTCTGCTGGTACTGCTGCAGCTGTATTGGCTGGTACTCCTGGCTGTAAAGGTTGGGCAGCGGCGGCGGTGACAGCGTCTGCCTGGGCACGCGTACGTGCAGGTTTGAAAGGTCCACGAAGGTGATCTGATCTGCCGGGACAGCGATGAAGGAGGGCCTGGCCGTTGCGGCCGCCAAGAGAGTCGCCAGGATCAGTGCATGCTGGAAAGAGTTGGAAGATTAGATTGGGTCTGCTGTTGTATAAACAAATTTTTGATGAAGGAATGACTATGACGACTTAATTCAGTACAATGAAGTTTTCTCATTTTCTGATATAGGAGAATTTGGTGTGATTAAAGCTATTATATTTTTGTTATCGACTATGCTACTGGATTCATTCATTCTTAATTCTTAAGGTGATAGAATGTGGGCGGATTTCAAAAGTTTTATCGACATTGCAACATTGAAACAAATGATGTCCGGATAAACGTTCAAAGCGGTTAGCATAAGATACTTTCACGCTGAAGACGATATCAAAAATTCAAAGAAAACAATTTAAGTGCCAGTTAAAAAAAAAAAAAAAACTTCAAGTATATAATTGTATAATTCCATGTAGATGAAACATAAGCATGTAGTTTCATTTATAAAAGTTTTCCAACTTTTTACTTTTAATTACGAATTTCCTGTCATACCTATGGTTATATCATTTCACAAGCAACTGTGAGTGCGTAACCTTCTTTCCGTTAAAAATAACTTGTTTACTTATTTTCCCAAGGAATAAACATTTGTTTGCCATGTCTGCGAAGTGTTAATTCTGTGTTCTTGCAAAACCACAACTTTCGCTTTGGTTTTCTATTCAGGAAGGGAGCCTAATTCCATTATGACGTTAACACTGTTTGTCTATAAATAGAAGAAGTAATTTGTTGTGTTTTGCACACAAAATCTGTCTAATGAACCAATCTAAGACTTGTCTACAGTGGCATGCCTTAAACAAAGATCACCCACGGTAATAAAGTTCGTAGGTAAAACCAAGGGCTAATAAATAAAGAAGGACTACACGCTGTCATACTATAGCGTGAAGTCACGTTTATGCATGTGTTAGTGAGATAGTTATGGATACCAGATATCGGATATCTGTCATTTGGAGCGCTTAATGTCAATCTGTGACGTAAGTTGCGTGTCAATTTGGAGCACCTAAGGAGCTTAAACGTTTAGATAGTGGCGCGGAGTCCTTCTTTTTTTACTAGTCCGTGGTGAAAACTAAAAGATACGTGCGATAAATGACCAATAGGTAAACAGATTAACTGCTTGGTTTAACAGTCAGGTGAAAATGACGCAACGTTTCCATGGCTGCGTAACCGCAAGTAGCATAATGGGTACGAAACGACTCGGCAATTTGAATATCGCTACAGTTAAACGCGGTCGTTTCGCCAACACGCGGTCAGCAATCAGATGCGGTTCTGACCACTTTTCCCCAAGTGTTGATGGACTTTGGTAAGATTCCCACGGTGTAAGCATGGGTAACTGCCGGAAAATTTTGTGTTAATTCAGTAACTCAGACTCATTGCGTGAGTTAAGTCAATTTGGGAGGGGCAAGTGAGCCGTTAGCTATTGGCAGCTATTAAGCGACTGTTCAAATTCCCCACAGAACCCAAGAAATGGAAAGAAATCACAACGAATTTTCATTTTCCTATATCCATAAAGATAAATCAATTCATTTGTTCTACAGAAGCCGGCATAGAGTAAAACGCTATGAGGAAACGTTTGAGTACATCTCAGGTTTGACAGTTGTTGCAACTATGAGTAAATACAACTGGTATTTACTCATAGCAGAAGGGGATTAGCGCTAATAAGGCGATAAAATATTCCTATTGCCATAATAAATTAAAATAGTAAAAGTTATTTACTATATATATTTGACTCTGCCTACCCCTTCAGTAATTATGGGCGTGTTATGTAAGTACTATCTATATAAAGACAATCAGGTTTTACTTGTAGCTTGCTTTATCAAAGGTACATAGTTTTCATGGCCAAAACATTCTATTTCTCATGCATATTTCAAGTGTGAACAATTACACGAATTCCTCAATAATTGCAACGTTATGATTAAACACCTTAACGAGGTCTGCATTTCAAAATGCGGAAAATACAACCATATCTGAAACGGATGTCCGTAATTGCTCTTCCTTATTTATGTGTTTATTAGTTATGATTATTAAGATATGAATTGTTGGCAAATAGGTATAAACACGTGTAAATTTAATGTAAGTACCTACATAATTTATTTTTATTGACCTAATTCATACCTACTATTCAATGCTGTTTAAACATTTAAATTATGTTAGATTATTTTACGCAAAAATGGGAGGTTGTTGCGTAAGTAATTGTTGTTAATTTAAAATTATGATGTTGCTAATAATTGTAATACATATTAACATAATAATTTTCAGAGTATAAATAATTCGATTGATTTGTTTTAGGTCCCTACTTGGGTATAGTAAATATCTAGTATCAAAATGCTTTGCCTCCAGAAATAATGTTGGCCTTAAGAAAAGGTATTTTTTTTAATTGCCTCCACGCTCATTATATTGTTTGCTAAGAATGCGCAAATCAAGATAAAAAATGCTGTATTTCATTTATACAAAATTGTACAATGCAACCTAAATTGTGCAAATCTTAGGCAATAAAATAAAATCAAAGCCTTCTTAAAGTAAAATAATGCAAATGCGCATTGTGAAATGCTAAGTGGGGCTGCGCGAGCGCAATTGCATTGCATACGGTCTGCGCGTGCAGTGTATGTGCTGCAACAAAAATAACTTAACATTGCTGCACCAGATAATATGTCAACTCACTTCTTCAAAATGTGTTGGCGCATGGCGCAATGCGCAGGACCGGAAGAAAATGCGATCTCTCCGTCTCTCCCACTGCGATCTTTTTTATTACGCCATAGTACGATTTTGAGTTTACCTTGGTTTTTATTCGAGAGCTTGACGTCAGACATGTATAAGGAGTCATAAATAATTATTAAATTTATCGTGTATTATCATTTGTTAAAATGCGAATGATTTTTAGAAATAAAATATTTATGTACGCTGTCTAAAAACCGCTACAATAAAGGTACTATTTGCTTTATTGTAGCGGTTATGATGATAGATGCAAAAATATTTAGGAAAGTTTAATATTACCTAAATGCTGCCTTGAATAAGTAATATATGTTAATATTTAAAGGCGAGATGTAGGCCCTGGAAAATCTAAAATAAATTAGACAAGAATAATTCTAGCATAAATGTAAGTTATGAAATCTATTTGAATGGGCAATTTACCATACTACCTACTCGAGAAGAGCGAGATATCTACAAAGTTTAGCAACAAAACATTACATTCATGCAAATGTCTAAAACCTTTGAAGTTTAAATGGCTTCACATAAAATAAAGCTCAGAACTATGTGAATATCAAGCTATTGTTGATCAAATATTACGATATAAACCACCATTCTTCAGCCTTCATGGGCGGACCATGTAATTAAGATTATATGAAGTAGCATTTAAGCGAGGTCAGCTGTGGGCTTGTGGGCGTGGGCATTCACTTAATAACGATAAAACCCTTTCATTTCTGCATTTAGAAATCGAGTCTATGGTTAAATCCATAATGTTCGCCGGAAACGAATCGAGTTGTGAAACCTCGCGGGAAACTAAAGATGATCTAGATTCTGATGTGGGTTGTAAAAGTAGGCATGTACCTACTTTTTTTTTTTTTTTTTTTTTTTTTCCAAGTTCGTAGTATTTTTCAAATTTTTGTTTTTTAATGTTCGGGTTCGTGTATAAAGTTGAGCTTTATGGAAAATTGTTATGACTAAAACTTTGGTTTTCATACATACTAATGGATACAGGTGGGGCATGTACCTACTTAATAGCTTTTAAAATTGTCAGTAAGTACATACATACGTAACATCACGCCCTCAACCCCCGAAGGGGTAGGTAGTCAAAGGGACAGCAAGCCCTTAACCACATTCAGCCAAAAATAAAACCAGGCTGGGTTAAATGGAAAATTGTGAAAAAGTAGTGACAAGTAAGATTTTATTAAATTTACTTTTAATCATCTCAGTTAATTAATAGCAATATTCTCGATTTTAAATACATATTCAAAGCACTGCTTCCCACGTTATTGTTTTAAAACATAATTCTTATTCATGTATCTATTCAAATGTTTAAAGATTTATAAACGCTGTGGGTGTGATTGGAAAATATCACGCACATAGCTTTTCAACTAATGCGTAGGAGTTTACAATCGCCTACCCATCATATTTGTCATCTGCGACAAAATATTTTAAATTGCTATTGTTCATAATAGTAGGTACCTACTCATCTTCACTCCCACGTGTTGCGCGGATGATAATCAAATTAGTTATACTTAGTAAACGTTTGTGCCTTTTCTATGCGAAATCTCTCTTTTCTTATGACGTAAACGATTGGTATAAAGTTTTCAAACCAGTATATTGACAGGTAAACACAATGGAGACAATACCTACTAATAATAACATTTATGATAACCCTTATGGGACATGGGACATTTATGATCAGGTTTTCCTTTAGTTGTTATTTATGTGCACTGCTCTACTCTGAATCAAAGAATTAAATCATTTTATGTTTCTTCCCCAAGAAACTGTCTTGTCATAAAATGTTTATATCAGAAGAACCTTGAATAATGCAAAATTATTGAGCAGAAGCTCTGATATAGACGCATGACTGTAATTGGGCTTTTATCGCGTAAGCTTTACATGCTTTTTATTGCGTGTCGGTAATCGTATTTTAATTTGATTACTATGTTTGTCTATGTACACAAAATGGATTTCATTATGATAAAATGCCCGTTAATCAACTAAATAACACTTATCCCGCAAATTTAAACAGCAAATACCACCAACCGAATGTGGCGGAGTTTAGCATATTGGCGCGATGGCGCCACTGCCCGCGGGCTACTTTCGACCAGCTGTCAAAAGCGAAAATCGTTGCGCAACAGGCGCCCGCGCACGCTCGACGCCCGCGTTTGAAACCTCATCGGTTACGTGTGCAATTACCTTTAGAAAGTAGACTAAATAAGATTTCACGGCTGTGCAAACGGTCTCTTGTTACACAATTGATTTGTGCAAGTAAAAAGTCAATTACGGATTTATCGGGAAATATTGAAATTACTTATTTCATTTAACCAGCACATTTTATTATTGCATTAGGTAAGCACTATCATTATAGGCATAATGATATGCTGTTGTTGTTTAAACAATCACGCTTGTGTTGTTTTTTTCTTTCTCATGTGTCATGATTACCACACATTATCATCAACATTAAATTATACCTTCAATATGCAAAGGACGGGATGTAGTAAACACGTGGCACCTATGTTTTTTTAGACATTATTCCAGTATTGGACATAATCCGGAAATGCTTTTGTTTCACTTTAAATTTTTGTGTTGTAGGTAAGTAGGTATATTGTTTTCGTAACTTACATCAAAAACTAAATCTATCCAGTTATTGAGTTTTCAAACATTCACACTAAATATAACAGCATTTCTCAAATTAAAAAAACAAATAACGGATCTTGCTATTTTATGTGCCGAAGTATGAACGTTTCATTCATAGCCAAACATAGAACTGTAATTTATGTCAAACCAGTTGATCAGAGATTTTAAAGTAAGATCAAGTTTTAAATGCGGCATTAAGGCTATAATTTCTGTCAGCCAATGAATTATTGATAACGAACGAGCAACAGCAGTGTCTCCTGCAATTTTGTGTGAGTCATGATGTTACCTAAAGTGACCATATGTCCCGTTTTTAACGGGATTGTCCTGCTTCACGGTTCTGTGTCAAAATTATTCCGTTTTGAGACTCCAACGAAAGATCGACATTTAGACATTGACAATTGGATTCAATTGCAAATATACCTAAGTACTTTTAAAAGGACTAGGACCGCATTGTGGCTGTGTATACCTAATAGTCGTAGAATAACGATTTTTATTATAATTTATTTGTAGGTATAGCAAATACTAGTGTATTAACTATACTATAGTTAGTGTATAATGTTTCATATCTTAATTTTACTTAATAAACATAGAGCTAGGATGGCAGGGAGCACTATGATGATGTCCGATTAAATCTGACATAAAAATTGTCACGTTATATGCCATTTGAGATTTTGATAAAGTACGGGTGCTTTACAAGAATTTCCTTAACGGCTGCCGACTCCGCCCATTCCTGGTCACCTTCGGACGGTGAAAGGTCTCAATGCCGGTTACTTAACGCGGCAAAATGACAATGTGATATTTCCGTGGGCTGTCCAAGGTTAGTGTTTTTAAAATGCGCTTTGGTATAATTTACCTACAATCTGGTTTTTAGTCTCGAAGTAGGGCAGTCCTTGTATATTTAATCGGCTGGAGATTTGCACGTTACTTCAGACGGCATTATTTATTATTTTATGGACTTGTTTAGATGACAGACAAGTACCATCCATCTCAACTTCAATTGAGTTACATAGTTGCCATTTTACATACGCGAAAGTTTTTGAGAATGTAAGGGATATAAAATATGTATCGACTTTTTTATCCATAAATGTGTTTATTGTATATCCATAAATATATAATACAACTTGTCGTGCAAATACTATTAAACTATATTGAATAGATTTTGATAAAGATCTACAATTTTAGTACAGTGCACGTGGGTAGTGTGGGGATGGGGTGAAGAAGACAGAATTAGTGGTGCAAATAGATTATAATATATCTATTCATATATTTATATATAAGTCCCATGTTGGTCTGGGACTTGAAAATAATGTGCCAACTGTGTTTCTTGCCTAGCATGTCGTGAAATGCAATTAATGGTATATCGGGTTGGGTGTGTGATTATGTAGGCAACGAGCTTGCCACTCTTAACTACTTTTTCACGGTTGTGCATCTAACCTAGCGCAGTCTGATTTGTCTGAAAGTGGTTAAAGGGGATAGATGCCCCTTTAACTCTGTCAACCCCTTTGGGGATTCCGGGCGTGATGGTACAATATTCATATCCATAACATCTTGTCTTTTCCAAGGTGTTTTCCAACTAAACGTCAAGTCATGTTATTATGACTGGTACAGATAGCGCGCGAGTTGAATGCAGAGCTCAGGTATGTCGTATCTGTAGGTCAATTATTTAATAGCCCTTATTTATTTTTACTCCCACTCATAAAAGCAATATCAGTTTGAAGATAGCAATATGAGATGTCAAAATAAAAAGTCAATATTTTATCTTTGAGTTGGAATTGGAATCCATTATGGCAACTAAACTGAATGAAATGTCATCAAAGACTATTGGTGCTTCGACATACCTAAAGCCTTTAAGAATTTTGAGTTTTCTTGTAATTAGATAAAACATTATCAATTACCTACATTCTATTCAAATTATTGTTAGGTCTAAT
The DNA here is from genome assembly GCA_951394215.1 of Glyphodes perspectalis. NCBI lineage: Eukaryota > Metazoa > Arthropoda > Insecta > Lepidoptera > Crambidae > Glyphodes > Glyphodes perspectalis. The sequence continues at coordinate 3,613,129 of OX596214.1, read as the reverse complement.
AAGTATAAAAATACATTTTATTATTCTTTTAGTTAGAATACCAACAATCCGTGACACTACGCTTAGTTTGCAAACAGCTGAAGTGCAAATTAGAATTATTCAAACAACGTTTGAAATTTAATAACTGCTAAATATTCACACCGTCAACAATTGAACATTATACAAAATTTTAATTAGATATGCCTCCTTTTATGAATATGAGAAAGTTTCAAAACAACGTCTTAATTTGTTTTGTAACATATTATGGGAACCCATTTGGCAACAAAGCTGTAATGTATATAACTTGATAACGGTCTGTGAAAAAATACAACTTGTCTAAATAGAATTAGTTTAACAATGGCGCGAATTAAGTTGTGTAAGTTACGTTGTACCTAAGTTATGGGCGGCCTTGTGTTCGCCGCTTCATGCTCTATTAACTAAGTAGTCTTCGAGATAAGCGCAATCGTTAATTACAGTGCTAATTAGGCAACAGTGGCGTGAAGCGTAATGCTAATTACTTACTATCTGAAAAATTTTCCGTGCGAGTGATCAGAGCTTATTAGATCGATGGTGATAGGCATAGTGAAGGTGCGTAGGTTTTTAGTAATAGAGAAAGAGAAGAAAACAGTTTATTAATGCACTAAAATTAATGAAGAAACTTATCACTAAGTTAGCACTACAGACTAAAGTGTTTAACACTGGCCGGTTACTTAATACTTAATTAAAGAAACAAACACAAACGAAAGTGTAATTCAAATTGAGAACTGACCATTGTTATTCCAGTGGTGGCAGCACTGGTAACCGTTACTTTTGGCGCGCTCGCCTCGACTGAGCTCGCTATAGCCTCTGCAACAATTTTTATAGCAACCTCTCGACAAAGCAGTTTCACTTTCTACTCGGGTCCGGTCCGACGTGATCCACTTTTTTACGGTTGCCATAACGTTGGCTTTAAAAGGTAAACAAAGGTACCCGTTTCACCCCCGGGTGTGGCTCCGCCGTGAAATCTGAGGGAAATTGTGTGTCTGGTGTTGTGCAAATTGTATGGGATTGCAGGATTGGACGCGTGACGAGGGCGGGCCATTTCACTGTGGCCTTCAACTTCGCTGTTACGGTCACACTGCATTGTCTTTGTGTCATGTCGTGATTGGTACTTTCGATTTCGATAAAGTATAAAATAGATCTTATAGTCCTGTGAATTTGAGTAGTTTTTTGAACATTTTGTATTGCCCTAAAGCGTTTTGTTACGAAATGCTGCTAGTTTTATAGGATATTTAATAGAGGTGACTATAAGTACCTATGTTTTTATTGAGATCTTGCTCGCAGATCAAAGAAAGCCGTCTTTTTTATTCCTTTCTTATTTTGCGTCTGCCATTATGTTAACATATTTTCAGAAGTCAGCATTCGAACTGACATGTCTTATTCAACCAAGCAACAATGTCTTAATTTTTTATGCCTGGTTTTATAAAAGTGATTTAAAAGGAAATATAAGAAAATACAAATCAGCCACCGCAGTTACCTACCGCCGCGGCACTTAGACCTTAGTATAAAACCTCTTTCTAATAAAAGAATACCTTGGTACTATTGTCATTCATGCAGGAAATAGATGCTAGCCAAAATAGACTCTGCTTTACTAAGTAACCTTATAGCTGCGATAAAATGAATTAAGTTGAACTATGTAATACAATAATGACAAACCGCTGGGCCTAGTGGTGGTAGCATAGATCCCAGATATCAAATCAAAGGCAGTGCGCTCGAATCCCTCTTAGGGAAAATGTTCGCCTGATGTAGGTACACCATCTTCTCACTCAAGTCTATAAAACTAACTAACTTTCACGCCACTACCCTAGCGGGGTAGGCAGAGAGAACCGAACGACATATGGCACGATCCTTATACACCTCACTCGCCTCTTCAACATTCATTATCCTTTTCATACAAGCTCTACGGTTTTTATAATGTTTTAGTCTATAATGTTGTACATATATGTACGTACATACACATGTATTAAGTTTAATAAGAGCGGTAGCTCAATGGTAAAGACACGCGCCTCATAACCGAGGGGTGCGGGTTCAATCCTGAGCAACGTACCCCTGAATTTTTCAAATCTATGTATGTATTTATACCACTAGCTTGGCGGTGAGGGAAAACATCGTGATGAAACTTGCAAATTCAAATAACTTTAGAACCATGATTATAAACATTTCTAGTTCCCTTATAATAGGGTAAAAAGGTCAGATCGGTAATCGCTTCAATGTAATTACCAGACTCACTAAATCCTGGATTATGGTCTAAGCGGACCCCGTCTAAGTAGATACGGGACATACCGCTAGGAAGATGATGATGACTTATGTATTAAGTTTGGAACTAGAAAATTGATGTGTCTGTCCGATCAATTTATTACTTACTAGCTTCTGCCCGCGACTTCGCTCGCGTGGTACATCGATGAAACATAGCCTTATATGTTATTCGGGTATATGAGCTATATTATTCTAAAGTTTCATTAAAATCGATTCAGTAGTTTTTTTGTGAAAGAGTAACAAACATCCATCCATACATACGAACTTTCGCATTTATAATATTAGTAGGATAAAAAAAGCTCTCAAATTTGTATGTCGCTGCACTGCATTTTATTACGTATATTACCGTGAATATTAAAATGTAATTGGCTTTTACATTTATGGCTGCAGGCTGAGGGTTAATAAATTACAGCTTAAGTTTAACCTATCAAGACGCGACAAATATCAGGGTCGATATGTTTTTGTTGACTACAAAATATTTAAGTTCATGACAGTTAATATTTAAATTATTTTGCAGGCGGGTTTACCAGTTTTAAATCTGATACTTTACGTGCAGATGGATTAAAAATGCTATTTAAGTGACTATTATAATTCTCCTTTCTCATTCCTGTATTCTTTAATTCTTAGAAAATCAATAAATCTGTAATCTGAAATAATTTTTTTTTGCGTCGAAGTTTGCGTCGCATGGGATGCTGATGCAGTTTTCATTAATTGATATTTGATTGATTAATTCAAGAGGAAGGTTTATATGTACACATAGTTTCATATTAATTTTTTCTCACCGTACGAGCGGAGCGTGTCGCTAGTTGATTATAAAGCTTAACATTTTATGAATCAGGCTATAGGTTCTCCAAGGAGATTTGGCGTGTGGTGACAAATGATACAATACGATAATACCATAACAATTCTACTTTAAGTGAATGCAACTAGGAACATTTATTCCGTGAGCATATTTTTATAAGTATAGCGTGGAAGTTGAACCCTAGGGGTTAAGTCGGTATACCCGGCCCAATACCGTGGGTAGTCAGCCTCTCTGATTCTAATGGCGATGAAAAAAGATACACGTATTTATCATTACCAAATGAGTGGCATCCTTATTGCAGAACCAGGGACTGCCTGCAATCACGTTACGGAAATAAAAAACGTATTTCCCTCATGTAGCTGAAATTTATATATTTTTAATATCCTTAACACATATTTATTGTTGTGTATTATAAACATATTTTGAAATAAATACTCGTTGAAAAGATCCTCCTGTTTTATGTCTCTGTTAACTTCTATGTCCTACCTATTGCTTGCTTTTAAAGATAATTCGAGTAGACATAACTTCTAGACCAAGCCAGTTTTTAAAGAATTCATTAGCTATCATAACCAAGGAGTAGTTATTCATATTTGGAATTCCTTAGGATCTTTTTAATAGCAGTGGTAAGTATTCCGTTCACGTATATTGGTGCCGCGGGATTCAAATCAAAGTTGATTTAATCACTCTAGGTCGCTAGTGAGAATCTTTAGGATCTTTAGAATACCTGCAGATTCAAGTTGCTATAGCTTCGCAACCATAGGTAATCCATTTTTTTGGTACCCTACCTAAGGGTCGCCAGTTAAGTGTCAGTCGCTTCAATACAATAACCAAAACTCGGCCAATCAAGCCTTATTTTTAACACGGAGTACAACGCTAGAAAGAAGTTGAATATTTTTAAGCCCAACAGAATCCATTGATGTTGGATAAGCGATATAGTGTACAGTAGTTCGTGTACTACGTTTCAAGGAGCAAATTCAGGTGGCAATAAATCAGAAGATATGAATGAGTAGTTAAAACCGCACGTTGACAGTGTGTGAATCAGGTTCGAAGCAAGGTTACGAGACGGACTCGTTGCGTCACGCGCTAATCGACCAGCTCATTCATGCTCACTCGGTTACGTAGCATCTTCTTTCCGTGTGACTAATCACTGCCATCTGTCCAGGATGGATACCTGACACGTAGTTGTACAGGTGTCCCATAATAAGCGAGCTAAACTTACTTTAAGGTAAGGTAGAACAAGTGTAAGAAATATTAAGCTTAGTAAAATAATCGTTCAATCATACATTAATAATACATTCTTCGCCATTGTCTTGACAGTTATCTATTTCTTTGAAAAAATTAAGCAGCAGAATATAACCCAAAATTTAGGATTTTCATAAAAAATTGTTAAACTCGATATTAGTGAAAATCTTTTTTAATTTGTCGGCCCTTAGTCTATGTTATCATTAATTTCGGAACTATACTTTACATCTACGAATGTTGTTAATACCTTTTAGGAGGAAACTACTTATCCGCCACGCCTTCATCCAGTACTTAACCTGCTAAGTTCCACTGGAACCCTAAAATATGGGCGTAAGTGATACTTAAGTACCGTCAAATGCAAGATACTTACTATGAATCCTCAGTTGAAACATGGAAAAAAAAATCTTTAGGCTGCGCCGATAGACTTGTGTAACGTAACCAGCTGTAATAGGATCTATGAGGACATCGCAAATACTATCGGTACGGTAACCGACACGTTTCCAGCTCTCCATTAACTAGGGTCACCATCATCGTGGCAGAAATTTTCAACTGTGTTTCTACGTAACGCATTACTTATAACCACACAGACGTCAGTTTGGGTTGCTGGGGTTGGGGTTGGGATTTCAATGTCCCCCCCGCCGGGGTCCTCGGTTTGTCGTACCGGGGGGGCTTAGTAGGCCCTGACATGACAGGGCTGAAGCGAAGAAGGACCCCGAGGTGAGCCGCAACTGCACGACTTGCTACCGGGCAGTTGCGGCGGTCCGGCTGTAGCCCACTGCGGCCGGACCAGGGTTGCCGAGGAAGAGGAGGAGCTGAGTGTTGTCGTTGCTCGCCTCCCTATCCTCGGCAACCCGACAGGGGCGCGCTGGGTCGCGTCGTGGTGGGTCGCAGAGGGATTGAGCGTCTCGACGCTCTCCCTTTGCGACGACAGGGCTCTGCCCTCAATTTGGGCCGCCGGGCGGAAGGCGGCCCCTTTGGCGAGACGCTCTCCGCGTGCCCCTCTGGCTCAGCAGAGGGCACAGCGTGAGAGTGGGCCCACGACGCCGGTCACGGGGATGATCGGCGTCTGAATCCTGGGCGGAGTGGTTGAGACATGCTGGGTGGCCTGGCATGTCTCGACGCGCGCGCGTGCTCGGTGCTGTGCATCCGACGACTGTTGTCGTGGGCTGCACAGCATCGACCACCGCCGCGCGAGGTGGGCCGCGTAGCGCGGCACGCGCATCACCGGAGGAGCTGTCGTATAGTCCCGACAGTGGGGATACAGGCTCCTCCGGGACTGCGCAGCTGGAGGCCACGTTGGTTAATTGGGATTTCAATGTAGCGGAGAGCTCTACACAAGATGGTAGTGGGCGAAGTAAGCCGACCTCCAAAGTGGAAATGTAACAATCCCTTTGTTATAAATTATAGGTAAATTTCCGACTACATCACATACATTGATCTGACTCCGAGGTTAGTAGCTTAAGCACTTGTGTTACGGATATCAGAATCAACAGTGGTATTACAAATATGTACTTATATAATGTTTGTCCTGGGTGGGAATCGAACCCACAACTCTTGGCGCATGGGGCAGGGTCACTACCGAATGCGCCATCGAGCCAGTTACTTTACAGAAAGGCGAGAACAGTAGATACAGCACTGTTTTAGTGGGTACGCCCTTTATGGAAGCCCGACATAACCATCCTCCCCAGGGCGGGATGCGTAATCGTGACCAATTTTACTAAGGTAAAAAAAGAGTATGCCGACCCTGGATGTAACTTTCACGCGCTATGTAAGATACGATACGAGATCGCTGTTGCAGTCATTATGGAATTTTGTTATCTACCTTTTAAGCTATCTTGCAACCCTAGATTCTCGTGCTAAACACAGCTTATTATATTACATACAGCTCAGACACGTCGCGTTACGTGACTGCAACCGTATCAGCCGGCTCGCGAGATGCATACAAACGCATTGCTTAACCTAGCTGACTCAAAAATGGATGATTTTAAACAGCGGTGTTTCCTATTCAGTACAGCGGACGAAAGCTCTTCGTTGGTCTGTTAGCGTACATCATAATAGTGGTTTTCTATGCTATTGCCATTCGATTAAGATTATACTGGAAAACTAGCTGTTAGCGGCGACTTCGTACGCGTAGAATTTATCAAGAATGTTTGTTCATTTCGCTGTATAAACTAGCTTAAAATTGGTCTTATGGAATCTGTTATCTACTTATGAAAATGCTATGAAAATCCGGACATCAGAAAAAAAAACCAAACAGGGAGATAAATAAAAACTTTTCTTATTACTAAATACCGTACCTTTAAATTACATTATCATGTTTTATATTATTTTGTAACGAAACCTTTATTAAATTACTAGCTACTGCCCGCGGCGTTGCTCGCGCGGTGGTACATCGATAAAACATAGCTTATGTGTTATTTTGATGTATTATAAGCTATACCTACTAATTGTAAAGTTTCATTAAAATTACATGCTGTACTTTTTGCGTGAAAGTACTGCAAAGGAAGATTATTAAACATCTACCTATCTAAAGTGTTATTATACTCGTATATTTGTACATTATTATCAAGCAATCTACTTCAAGTTATGTCATCGATCGTTCGAACTCTTCAAAACTTTTCATCGAGCTACTTACTTACTTTTTAAGTAATATTTTCTTTCTTTTTGTTATCTTCAAGCTTCAGTAGCACCGTTAGGTAACATCTAACGATGTAATTACTGTGCATTGATCGGAATTCGCTGCGCGTTGCCACAGAGATGCAAATCGCTGACTATTGTTGGCGAATTATTGTTTAATAGGCACAGACATATCCTTTTTTTCGGAACCGGGTTAATACAATTATTGTTAGGCGCATTAAAGTTGGGAAATCGCGTAATTAAAGCGTATTTTTTGTTTCGGAACGTGCGTTACTTCTTTTGCACATTTTTAGGGTTGCACACCTAAAAGGGTCTGGACGAACGGACCAAGAGTCCATCTGTCTGTCTGTACCTCTCGTTATATGTAGGTATGTAATAAATTTAGCTAGATTTTAGTAATTAAATTTGCAGGTTTGCTCATACCTAATGTTTTTCTTTTTACCGCTAGAGGTATAAATCTGTACACTGTGTATGGCATTTTGAATATTCAGAGAAGTACGTGTTTTTGGTATTTGAACAAAGCTTATTTCATGTTAGGCCTTATCAATGGATCTAGTAGCGCCAGGCACACAAGCTAATTACGATAGAAAAATACAAGTTATTAAGCGATAGTTGGTTTAGAGAGCGGATGCGTCGGGTGCACCCGGCAAGGGATTGACTGCAAAATGATAGGCTTTCTGGTTTGTCCAGTGCCGCCCTGACTTTCACGACTAGGAAATCTAGATATAGGTGATACATGCTAGGCAAGTATACAGCTGTATACAGGCAGACTGGGAAAGTAAAGGGCTAGATTGAAATCGGTGAAAGAACAAAGGGATTTCTCTTTTATGTAACAACAAAAAGGTCGGTTGTTGCGAAACCTCAACTTGCCTTTTTGATAACAGAAAGTTGGGGCTAATGTCCCGGTGTCGCAAAGGGCTCTATTCTATTGGTCAAGTCATTGCAATTGTGATGTGACTTTAGGTATCTACTTACGCATGAAAGAAAATAATATCACTTTCGTATAAGCATATGAAGCATTCAAAAATTAGAGGTCACTGAAAAGAAACACGCAAAGAATACAACGGTTAGTACCTACTTATTTAGAGTAAAAATTTGAAGCCACAATATCATGCCCACATAATTTTCGCTTTTATCTAAGTATTTAATAAATAAAATACAGTCATTAAATATATGAATTGGTAAATTTACCAATTGGTTAGTAAAATCTCTTTACTCGACCTTCTCACACATATCAATAAGTATTAACATACTTGTTTCACAGGCTCGCTAGATCATGGACCTATACGTCAGGGTCACGAACCTTATGCAACAACTACCACTTTTGCTTACGTTAGATGCTAATTACCTATTTAGCTACGCCACGCTTTGGCCGTTAGAAAATGCAATTTTACACGGAGAAAGTACAAACCAATGTCAATTTAAATCTACTACTCACAGATAAATAAAATAAAAACGTGATGATATATATTACTGCAGCGATCATTATGGTACTGATCATAAAGTCAAATAGGTACTTTGAATGCTAGGTCACGATTCAGACTACTCCTCTGATGAGTTAACACTATCTACATACCCACTTAGGAAAATATATTATCATTACACACTAGGCATGTTGGGTTTTAGGTCGTGTTGTCTGAAATAGTATTCCGTTAGAGTTTTATGTGGCTTAGGAGAAGGGAGAATTCTATTTCTTATTTTGTAAAGTTCACTTTAAATGCAATGTTATTCGACTAATTCAAGCAAGACTAAGTATAAAAAATTAAGTAAGTAGTTTAGATATTCGAAGTATTAAATAAGCTACTATACTAGGTTAGTTGGTAAGTTAAGACATTTCTGAAAACAGTGATAAAGTAGAAACAAATCTATATCTACCCAATAGGCAAGACGACTAAAAAATTCTGTTTAGTTCGTCATTTAGATTATAAAAAATATTGAACACGTATTTTTAACCGACTTCAAAAAAGGAGGAGGTTCTCAATTCGACTGAATTTTATTTTTATTTATTTTTCAAAAAAACATAAACGATGATACAATGCATCCAAGTTGCGTATGACGTGACACTTTTGTAAAATTTTTACTAAATAGTGACGTCGCAAGCCCCCACTCCAAAACTTTGATGCTCTTTATCTGTGTGATTTTTTGTTTATTTGATATAGGGAAAAATATGTGTCTAGTATTTTTGTATAATCTAACTGACGGACTAAATAGAATAATAGTTTTTTAATGCAGTCATCATCCCTATTCACCATAAGTGGCCGTTTTATCATATTATGCAAAGATGATAGTTGGTACAATATTTTTAAATTGAAGACCAACATGGATGGACCGGTACTTAAGTACTTAAGTATATATTAAAATTAAAATAACAATGAAAGGGCCCTGCTAAATTCTACGTTGTATTCAAATACCCGTAAAGTAATTGACAAAAAATATACTTTGACGACTTCACAGATGATGATTTCCATAACACAAGTGCTACTTTATTACTTGTTATACAGTTATTTTATACGTGCAATAATATAACACGATTAGATAACAATTTTTTCTGCTTTTGCTTCTCGTTACAGGAAATAAGATTTTAGGTACCAGATTCCAGATTAAAATTAGTTTATTTCAACGAAGTTGGTTACTCAACGTCAGGTATAATAAGGAAACGACTGGAAACTCATTGACCACGGTGATTACGAACCAGATCTGCGGATAATTGTTCTTTACGCATTATTTGCGAGCGCTTTCGTTTGTCGCGATTCGTCTCACGCCGTTCGGTTAGTGTTGCCAGGTCCAGAGGATGAAATTTCGGGACGGTTGGTAAAATAATCTGGACTTTAGTTTTTGAATACGGTTAGACAATGACTTGAAAAGAAACGACAGACAATAAATTTTCCTGTCAAAATTTTCGTACAAAATACAGACTAAGGTCAAAGGAGGTAAGTGCGAAATCGGATTAATTGGCGACCCCATAAGGATATCAAAATGTGAAATCACTAGCCCTCAAAAATCGGAACGTCCCGCGCAATTCGCGACAGCTGGCAACGCCAGGCAGAGCTGTCTTGACGCGTTTTTGTGGTGCATGTTATGTAACCCACCATCATCATTCGTTGATCGCAGCCTCTAAATGGGCTCATTTTTTCTTTCGGCCTCGAAACTTTTCTCCCATGGGTCACATTTTTCGCATCCATTCATGGAGGATTGGGTCATAACATAGCATTGGCTCACATTAAGTATGAGTAAAACATTGTATTGCGTTATTTTTGTTCCAAGAATTGTTTATAAAGGTTTCCCACGGTGCGTTCTTTAAGTATATTACGATGTTTGAGTTCGAACTTAATGTGGAAAGAGATTATTTGCGGTATTGGATTGTTGAAAAGGTAGTTAGTAGCTGTCTGTCATCCTCATTTGTCTAGTTTGGTAACATGAACCGCATAAAGTCCAAGAGCCGAACCAAAAAAGTTGGCCTGCTAAATTACTTACTTTTTCAGCGTTAGTCGAGTGGTCGCTAGGGGCAAATATTTCGTGTGTTGAATATGGACATTTGTACTCGAGTAATGGATGTTTATAAACGTATTTAAGTATGTCTATCTGTTCACCTAGTATCCATAGCACAAGAATAAGCTTAGTTTGGAGCCAGGGAATTGGTGTCAGTCTGGAGAATTTATAAAAAAAAAAGTTTAATTATCTATATTTTTTTCTAGTTCAGGATCTTGTAATCCTGTCGCTTGCACCACCGCCATGGTCTCTGGCACCGGCCCCGTTGCGCGCGACTGTTTCAAAAGCCACAGATAATCTGTTCCGAGTTCACGCGGCGACTTTCTGCGCATTGTCTGCCGCGTCGCTATTGTTCCTTCAATGCTGTTTGCATTGATTAGCGCGCCGATTCCGTCTGCGAAAGTGTGCACTAAGAGACCGTCTACACTAGTGTTTTTGGAGCGTTAGCGTTGCGGAAATGCGTTCCACACCTTCACCCTGCCCGATGGGCAGAATGGTGTATTGGACTAACAGGGGCCTCTTCTCGGAGACCCCCTCTCCGGCTAAAGATAGGTGACTAAGGTATACCCAATAAAACCTCTCGGTACCCCTCATCGCTCAAGAAGTGGGTGTCATGGGTGGAGGCAGAGCCATGACTTCCACAACACCTCCGTTACCGACCACTTACCATTATTTACCAAATTTTAACTAAATTCCATGTAAATCTTATTTTGTTTTGCAAAGATTTAAAATTTGGGCCCTCAATCCAGATGCACACTACAACAAGGGCAAGCGTTGTTTAACGAATTTAATAAAAGGAGGTTCTATGTTCCACTGCATGTATTTTTTTTTATCGATCGATTTCTTTAAGTTAGTACAACTAAAAGTTATCCATCTAACCGAATTCATTTATTTTTGGCTAAATGTGGTAAGAGTTCATCGATCATTGGACTTCGCTTACCTCTTAGGATTGTAGGAAGGAGTGATGGTATGTATGTACATACATTAATAATTGTATTTCTGAGGAAGGCGGCCCAATGTCGACGTCACGTGGGTGTAATAACACTGATACTCGACAAACGCTAATGTAAAGGGTCTCTAAGCAATGCGATCGCTCTAATGAACCGATAAAACTCAGAATTATAACACCGAAAAGCGTTATGTCACTCGCTGGAGTTATTATTCGGATAACAAAAGAAATTGTGACTCAAAAGTCAATTTTCTGCCCGCTGCACTCGGTTCTATTGATATTGAAATAAGCTACAAATGACGTTTTTTTTAATTCAGTTCTCTGCCTCTGGCGTGAAGTTTAGTTAGTTAGTTTTTTTTAATGTAGATAGTTACATGGGAACATGTTACTCTTTGGGCTATGCCTACCCCTTCAAGGATTGAGGGTGAGGATTAATATGATGTGTGTATGAGATATATAGGTACACGTGAGCAAATTGGGAGGTACTGTCCTTTTTATGAAATCGGTTAAACGGTTAGAAGTAAAAATTACAATTTAAATATAGTTTCTGTGAAACTGATTAAAGCGTATAATAGCGTTTATTATCATATTTATGAGGATCTGGGTGTTGTAGCGTAGCGTCGCTTATAATATTTTTAATAACACAATGCAATAAAACACTTAATTTATCAATTTAAACATTTATTCTAAGTAGACAACATTATAAACTTAATACAAACTTTACTGCAATAATGATCTTCGAGTCTTAGTAGTATGACGTAGAATAGTACAACTACAAAATAAGTGGCGGCCGACCGAAACTTAGGTCAGGGCCTGCAAAAAATACAACCGAAACTTATTCTATTTTGGTATCTCCAAACTCCTTCAATTTTTTCAGATATCCAAATTTATCGAATAATATATATTTTAGGTATAATTAATTAAGTTTATGTCAAAATAACTGGGATAGCGCAGTAATCTATAATATTATTAAAATAATAATGTTAAAGTAATCGTGTGGTTGAAGTAAGATGTTTCGGTACTGTAGTTAAATTTCGGTCGGTCACTAAAAATTAAGAGACAAAACTTAACAGTTAAACATTTTGTCTCACAGCAAAGAATACTTTTAAAATAAATATTTGTACTGAAGGTATGGCACCAATCAAATTTAAACCAAAATATTTGGAAGAACGAATGTTTTGCAAGTAAGTATGTCCTATATAATTTTTCTTATCTAGGGAAGTATTTATATATGTATGTAAAAATACAATTCGTTCCAAGACGGTAAACGTATTTAAAATATCCCTGATTTGAAAATTATTCGAAGTGTATTCGTTTATTATGCAGATCTTAATATTGTCACATGATAATCATTTAAAAAACATATTTTGACTTCTTAAATCTTCGCGGAGGGTTTAAGTAACTAATGGAGAAACATTGCATATTGAGCATAAAGCCTAAATAAAATTAAGTACTATACAACAACTTACACACTAGCTAACTTTCGATTCCATAAAATGGAATATTCCTTTAGCACCATTCTTTGCTTACAATCCTTGATAATATCAGCAACGGAATAGCAAGAAATAATTTATAACAACCGAATTACTTAGAGGATACATACAATATTAATTGAACTGTACTGGATACTTGAAAGCGTGTATATTAACAAATATATGTATCAAATTTCACAGTGCGTGACATATGTTTATAATTTTTAGGTAATTGTTGTACCTTTAACAATACATGTATAAAGTAAACACATATAGATACGAAAATATTAATTTAAAAACTTTACATATTCTAACAATTTTAGTGTTTTTAATATATAATTAGGGTGTTAATATAATGTAGATATAAATTCTACAACAGGTGAACACATGCTTCATATTATATCAATTCCACCCTTAATAGCCAATTTTAAATAACTTTAGAGATACTTTAAGTTCAGACTCAGAATCTAGATATATTGATAGTTATTGAAAACATTGCGATTTTGTACCCTATAAGGCTGTTATATGTTATACGTATTTAGAGTTCTAGAACTGCCTAACCCTGTATCTGGAATAATTTATTGAATATATAAATTGTATATATATAGAATGACTCAACATATATTGGACTCCCAAAATGATCATACTTATATTTTAACAATAAGATTAGATTACGTTATAGAAAACATATTTTTATAACATTCATATGCATTTCCATATAAGTGTGTCTAAGGGACATTATTTCAACTTTTATATGTGCATTTAGGCATGTATGTAAATACAGCTTTTATAATACTATATCAAAAAAATGTGAAAAAACTATAGAAGAACTATACAAAAGAAATTATTATGTTACTCGTATACATGTTCTTAATAGTTATGAGAATTCACAGGACATAACCGATAGCATGGTAATGTGGGAGATAATAAATAAATAAATAAATATCCGACTACATCACATACACTGATTTGATTCCGAGGTAAGTAGCTTAAGCACTTGTGTTACGGATATCAGAATCAACAGTGGTATTACAAATATATACTTAAATATTGGATATTAACACCCAGACATAGAACAAACACAAGTATTCATCACACGAATGTTTGTCCAGGGTGGGGATCGAACCCACAACTCTTGGCGCATAGGTCACTACCAAATGCGCCATCGAGCCAGTCAAATATCAAATGGTTGTAATGAAGCATGCGTTTTACAACTACGAAATGCGACAAATTAGTCACAGCCCTACCAAGCCAACTTGTTAGCGCGTACATTGACTATTGTTATCGACAATCACAGACTATGCGCGGTTGTAGCAATCCGAATGTCTAGCTATGTACTTACACAAAAGGGTCAAAATTCCACCCCCCACCCCTACCACCATAATCCGAAGTATAAGTGACTTATAAGGCCATTTAGTAGTAGAAAATAACTGTTATCCCGATCATTAAGTATAAAAGGACATACTAATGTCCTTTTATGTACTAACATTAGTAGGACCTAACTGTTGACATGCTTGACACAGTGTCCAGCCCGTGACGAACAAAACTACACCTTATTGTTACCCAAATAAGGTATAAAACAAAAACAAGTGTTGATAATGCTATTTGGAATAAAGACAGATCAAATTATTACAACCACAAATACTATGAAGGTAAAATGCCTAAAAATAAATACACATTTACAAAAACTTCCCCCGTTGCGAGTGGGAACTAAACAAAGAGTAGAAAATCAACAGAAAGACTAAGGGTCAGAATCCCTTGTAGTTAATACGACTAGCTTTCATAGGATAGCTAAAGTAAGGTGCATGGGATTTCTGTTCAACGTGATAATTGATAAAACAGTATTCTTAATATTCAAATATGATAATTTTATTATAACAGAATATTTCTGCATTGATCTATAGTGCCATAGATAAAGGAAATAATTCTTAGAGATATTTTTATATCTTCACTTACAATTAAACTATTTAGTTAAAGCTGAGGAAATTACAACAGAGGCTATTAAAACTAACAGAACGAAAGATAGAAAAAATAACATAAAAGCTACATACAATTCATAATGCCCAGTCAGCATCAGCACTTTCACATCACTTTATTCCCTAAGTCAACGCAATAAGATCTAGAATTGTTTACATTAATAATCCCGATACTGACTGCACGCCGCCTCTTCAAAATGTCTTCAAACACTAACCGAATTTTAAAACCTTTGGACGGCATTATCCTAAATATAGATTAATTTTTTGTTTCCAATATTTCGAAATACAATATTATGATAAATTGTATACAATATTGAGTTAAAACAGTGACTTTTTGAAACAATTAAGTCTCATTATTCTGTTATTATTATCAGAATAATTTAATAAGTGCACAATCTTAATTTTTTTTTTACATTATTAGGTGAGATTGGAAAATAAATACTGAAAGAAAAAGGAAGAACACGTAAGTGTTGTACGAAAACGTTTGAGACTTATCCAGTTTCTATCAGTCGATCTGTTAACAGACTAGTAAATAGTACAAGAGTCCATGTTTTCGTTCTAATAACACATTTCTTCTTTCTTTTATACCGCATATGTGTGTTACGGTCACTATAGGGATGATGACTGCATTAAAAAACTATAATTCTATTTAGTCCGTCAGTTAGATTATACAAAAATACTAGACACATATTTTTCGCTTTATCAAATTAACAAAAAAATCACAAAGATAATGAGCATCAAAGTTTTGGAGTAGGGACTTGCGACGTCACTACTTCGTAAAAATTGTACGTAGGTGTGACGTCACGCGCAACTTATAAGCATTGTATCTTCGTCAATGTTTGTTTGACAAATAAATTAAAAAATACGTGTCCAATTTTTTGTTATAATCTAACTGACAGACTAAGCAGAATTTTTTAGTCATCTAGCCTATTGTGAAACCTGACTCTTGTTTACATATTTACTTATGTGTTTTTGGTATATATTGGCGAGATGTCTCATGTTTTTGCGTAGCATAGGTGACGGTCCTGCTGCCCCTTTGGCTCTGCCTACCCCGTCGGGGATTATGGGCGTGATGTTATATAAGTATGTATGTATGCATAGGTTAGATTTAAATTGGTTAAAGCAAAAAGTAAACATTTAATGACAATTTTATTAAGATAGGTGATCGTGTAAAATTCCTTGTCGTCCATTATAACCTTTGACATGACTTTCATGGCTGCGATGATACCTGATAAATGATGATGAACTAAAAACATTACAGATTTTTTTACAGAATTTCAAAGACGCGGGATGCGTACGCGCAGACTAACACGTCCCTCAATGCGCAGCATGCCTTACAGATACGGAACCCGGTAATACATCCCGTGTGTCCCGACTTTAAAACGACACTACACACAAAAACGACATCTTGCCAACATAACTACACTACCGAGAACTACAACGGGAACTACACTACATTACTCCGACTTATGCTCCTTACCGAGGGCATCCAAGTTGCCGTGATGAGAGTCTATCCTGTTCATGTTGGCTTTAAGGTCGTCGGTTTGTTTGTGAGCCGGGTGAGGCACGAGGGTATCTGATGAGGAGGTGTCTGCTTCTGCGGTCCTCTCGGCTGCAAGGAAGTCCTCTGGGGAGGACCCGTTGACCGGCCTCGGCTTGTGGTCGGGGTACGAGAGATCGAAGTTGGATACAGACTTCGGGCTAGTCTTCTCCAGGCCCGAGGCGTGAGATTTCGATGACGTCATTCGTTCGTTTTCTGTAACAAGACAGTCGTCTTGTGAATGTTTTGTGAAGCTACACCTGTTTCTATTTGACGTTCCAGTTCAAAGTAGGTATCTATTAGGACCATGATTCTGAATTCCACGAACTGGTTTTGAACTTATTAAGATAGTGCAGTTTCCCGATGATAATAACCTTTATGAAAATAGTTAGCTACTTACTTACTTACTTTTAAATACAAACGTGAGCTAAGTAACGAATGTAAAATATGTACTTTTTAATATATAAAAAGGGTTATAAGGTAGTTCGTAGATATAAGTTGTGTACTTGCCATTGCGAGGTGGCTTGGGGCTGGCCTCGTCGCTGCCGTCGTCCTTGTGATCCTTGGGGACCGATGATGCGCGTGCGCCAGTACCGCCCAGGATTCCTAATACCCTACAGTTAAAAAAAATACCCTTAAATCGGGATGTTTATTAATAATATTATACTAATTTTATATTTTACTAGTATTAACCACTTTTACATTTGTTAATAAAAGCAGTACCAGTCAAGATACAAAAATGACATCTTTGTGATGGTAATTTATACAGAAGCGAGTTGTTTATTT